>CM062484.1:41492500-41517500 GCA_031479575.1 Coregonus ussuriensis | reverse complement strand
GGAGCTATTATGACCATATGGTTATGGTTATGTACGTGTATGTGCGCTTGTGTGTGTGTGTGTGTGTGTGTGTGTGTGTGCAGAGGTGGGGAGAGTCAGAGGGAACGAAGATGGTCATTTTCTGAGCAACAACAACAACAACAGGTGAACATCTGACGGCTATATTGATTTTGGCAAAACTTAACACAATTACCCTCTTGAAGACTCCTCAAAATTATTTTATTTTTTTCGTTGCTCCCTTCACTCCCTGTGGAGTCATTTGGGCTCCCCACTCCCCACCTAATCCTAATCCAATAGAAGTAATCTGAGATTATGTTTATATTCTCTCCCTCTCCTCCTCCAATCAGCCAGAAGGGTTGCTGTATTGCCTGACAAACAGGCAGCACACACTAGAGCTGGGACCATAAACCGAAAATGATCGACACCGACCATACCAATCACTTATTACAGGCATTTTACTGATATCATTCATTACGATCAGTAGCCTATACTAGAGAAATGCTAAATTTGAAATGAAATAAATTTGCTAATATGGTTGACTGTTAACGGTACAATTGATGGCTACAACCATCAAACTAGTATTAGTTGTTTAAAGAATAATAATTGTAAAAAACTGTGATTTAGATGAATGTTCATATTATCGCTCTATCTATCAATTCAGGTAATTTATCATGTTATGGATGTTTGTCTGTATTTGTATTTATTATGGATCCCCATTAGTTCCTGCCAAGGTAGCAGCTACTCTTCCTGGGGTCCAGCAAAATTAAGGCAGTTCATACCATTTTAAAAACATTACAATACATTGACAGATTTCCCAGCACACTGTGTGCCCTCAGGCCCCTACTCCACAACTACCACATATCTACAGTACAAAATCCATGTGTACGTGTGTGTATAGTGCGTATGTTATCGTGTGTGTGTATGCATGTGTCTGCACCTATGTTTCTGTTATATTACAGTCCCCGCTGTTCCATAAGTTGTTTTTTTTAACTGTTTGTTAAATCTAATTTTACTACTTGCATCAGTTACTTGATGTGGAATAGAGTGCCATGTAGTCATGGCTCTATGTAGTACTGTGTGCCTCCCATAGTCTGTTCTGGATTTGGGGACTGTGAAGAGACCTCTGGTGGCATGTCTTGTGGGGTATCGCCCAGCACACACACACACACACGCGCACACACACACACAAATACACACACACACATATAGTTAAAAACGTCCACACACACACACACACACACGTATAGTTAAACACGTCCACACACACACACACAAACACACACACACACACTTATAGTTCAACACAAACACACACACACACACAAACACACACACGTATAGTTACATTTACATTTACATTTACGTCATTTAGCAGACGCTCTTATCCAGAGCGACTTACAGTTAGCACATATATTATTTTATCGAACCCACAACCCTGGCGTTGCAAACGCCATGCTCTACCAACTGAGCTACATCCCCTGCCGGCCATTCCCTTAAACAGGTCCACGCAAACACACACACACACACACTCATGCAAATACACACACAGTCTCAGCTCACTCGTATGAGTCTCTGGAGCATTCTGTCAGCTTTTACACTCTCTCTCCTCCCTACGTGTAAGGCCTGGCATCGACAAACAGCATCCCAGACCCTACTACTGGACACTACACCAGACCCTACTACTACTGTACACTACACCATACCTTACTACTGTACGCTACACCAGACCCTACTACTGTACACTATACCAGACCCTACTACTACTATACACTACACCAGACCCTACTACTGTACACTACACCAGAACCTACTACTACTGTAAACTACACCAGACCCTATTACTACTATACACTACACCAGACCCTACTACTGTAAACTACACCAGACCTCACTAATGTACGCTACACCATACCCTACTACTGTAAACTACACCAGACCCTACTACTGTACGCTACACCAGACCCTACTACTGTAAACTACACCAGACCCTACTACTGTACGCTACACCAGACCCTACTACTGTAAACTACACCAGACCCTACTACTGAACACTATACCAGACCCTACTACTACTGTAAACTGCACCAGACCCTACTACTGTAAACTACACCAGACCCTACTACTGTAAACTACACCAGACCCTACTACTGTAAACTACACCAGACCCTACTACTACTGTAAACTACACCAGACCCTACTACTGTAAACTACACCAGACCATACTACTGTACGCTACACCAGACCCTACTACTACTGTACACTACACCAGACCCTACTACTACTGTAAACTACACCAAACCCTACTAATGTAAACTACATCAGACCCTACTACTGTACACTACACCAGACCCTACTACTACTGTAAACTACACCAGACCCTACTACTACTGTACGCTACACCAGACCCTACTACTGTACGCTACACCAGACCCTACTACTGTACACTACACCATACCCTACTACTGTACACTATACCAGACCCTACTACTACTGTAAACTACACCAGACCTCACTACTGTACACTACACCATACCTTACTACTGTACACTATACCAGACCCTACCGCTACTGTACACTATACCAGACCCTACTGCTACTGTACACTACACCAGACCCTACTACTACTGTAAACTACACCAGACCCTACTACTGTACACTACACCAGACCCTACTACTGTACACTATACCAGACCCTACTACTACTGTACACTACACCAGACCCTACTACTATACACTGCACCAGACCCTACTACTACTGTAAACTACACCAGACCTCACTACTGTACACTACACCATACCTTACTACTGTACACTATACCAGACCCTACTGCTACTGTACACTATACCAGACCCTACTGCTACTGTACACTACACCAGACCCTACTACTGTACACTACACCAGACCCTACTACTACTGTAAACTACACCAGACCCTACTACTGTACACTACACCAGACCCTACTACTACTGTAAACTACACCAGACCCTACTACTACTGTAAACTACACCAGACCCTACTACTGTACACTACACCAGACCCTACTACTGTACACTACACCAGACCCTACTACTACTGTAAACTACACCAGACCCTACTACTGAACACTATACCAGACCCTACTACTACTGTAAACTACACCAGACCCTACCTCTGTAAACTACACCAGACCCTACTACTGTAAACTACACCAGACCCTACTACTACTGTAAACTACACCAGACCCTACTACTGTAAACTACACCAGACCATACTACCGTACGCTACACCAGACCCTACTACTACTACTGTACACTACACCAGACCCTACTACTACTGTAAACTACACCAAACCCTACTACTGTAAACTACACCAGACCCTACTACTGTACACTAAACCAGACCCTACTACTACTGTAAACTACACCAGACCCTACTACTACTGTACGCTACACCAGACCCTACTACTGTACACTACACCAGACCCTAATAATGTACACTACACCAGACCCTACTACTGTACACTACACCAGACCCTACTACTGTACACTACACCAGACCCTACTACTGTACACTACACCAGACCCTACTACTGTACACTACACCAGACCCTACTACTGTACACTACACCAGATCCTACTACTGTACACTATACCAGACCCTACTGCTACTGTACACTACACCAGACCCTACTACTGTACACTACACCAGACCCTACTACTACTGTAAACTACACCAGACCCTACTACTGTACACTACACCAGACCCTACTACTACTGTAAACTACACCAGACCCTACTACTACTGTAAACTACACCAGACCCTACTACTGTACACTACACCAGACCCTACTACTGTACACTACACCAGACCCTACTACTACTGTAAACTACACCAGACCCTACTACTGAACACTATACCAGACCCTACTACTACTGTAAACTACACCAGACCCTACTACTGTAAACTACACCAGACCCTACTACTGTAAACTACACTAGACCCTACTACTGTAAACTACACCAGACCCTACTACTACTGTAAACTACACCAGACCCTACTACTGTAAACTACACCAGACCATACTACTGTACGCTACACCAGACCCTACTACTACTGTACACTACACCAGACCCTACTACTACTGTAAACTACACCAAACCCTACTACTGTAAACTACACCAGACCCTACTACTGTACACTACACCAGACCCTACTACTACTGTAAACTACACCAGACCCTACTACTACTGTACGCTACACCAGACCCTACTACTGTACACTACACCAGACCCTACTACTGTACACTACACCAGACCCTACTACTACTATACACTACACCAGACCCTACTACTGTACACTACACCAGAACCTACTACTACTGTAAACTACACCAGACCCTATTACTACTATACACTACACCAGACCCTACTACTGTAAACTACACCAGACCTCACTAATGTACGCTACACCATACCCTACTACTGTAAACTACACCAGACCCTACTACTGTACGCTACACCAGACCCTACTACTGTAAACTACACCAGACCCTACTACTGTACGCTACACCAGACCCTACTACTGTAAACTACACCAGACCCTACTACTGAACACTATACCAGACCCTACTACTACTGTAAACTACACCAGACCCTAAAACTGTAAACTACACCAGACCCTACTACTGTAAACTACACCAGACCCTACTACTGTAAACTACACCAGACCCTACTACTACTGTAAACTACACCAGACCCTACTACTGTAAACTACACCAGACCATACTACTGTACGCTACACCAGACCCTACTACTACTGTACACTACACCAGACCCTACTACTACTGTAAACTACACCAAACCCTACTACTGTAAACTACATCAGACCCTACTTCTGTACACTACACCAGACCCTACTACTACTGTAAACTACACCAGACCCTACTACTACTGTACGCTACACCAGACCCTACTACTGTACACTACACCAGACCCTACTACTGTACACTACACCAGACCCTACTACTGTACACTATACCAGACCCTACTACTACTGTAAACTACACCAGACCTCACTACTGTACACTACACCATACCTTACTACTGTACACTATACCAGACCCTACTGCTACTGTACACTATACCAGACCCTACTGCTACTGTACACTACACCAGACCCTACTACTGTAAACTACACCAGACCTCACTACTGCACACTACACCATACCTTACTACTGTACACTACACCAGACCCTACTACTACTGTAAACTACACCAGACCCTACTACTGTACACTACACCAGACCCTACTACTACTGTAAACTACACCAGACCCTACTACTGTACACTACACCAGACCCTACTAGTGTACACTATACCAGACCCTACTACTACTATACACTACACCAGACCCTACTACTACTGTAAACTACACCAGACCTCACTACTGTACACTACACCATACCTTACTACTGTACACTATACCAGACCCTACTGCTACTGTACACTATACCAGACCCTACTGCTACTGTACACTACACCAGACCCTACTACTTTACACTACACCAGACCCTACTACTACTGTAAACTACACCAGGCCCTACTACTATACACTACACCAGACCCTACTACTACTGTAAACTACACCAGACCCTACTACTACTGTAAACTACACCAGACCCTACTACTGAACACTATACCAGACCCTACTACTACTGTAAACTACACCAGACCCTACTACTGTAAACTACACCAGACCCTACTACTGTAAACTACACCAGACCCTACTGCTACTGTAAACTACACCAGACCCTACTACTACTGTAAACTACACCAGACCCTACTACTGTAAACTACACCAGACCATACTACTGTACGCTACACCAGACCCTACTACTACTGTACACTACACCAGACCCTACTACTACTGTAAACTACACCAAACCCTACTACTGTAAACTACACCAGACCCTACTACTGTACACTACACCAGACCCTACTACTACTGTAAACTACACCAGACCCTACTACTACTGTACGCTACACCAGACCCTACTACTGTACACTACACCAGACCCTACTACTGTACACTACACCAGACCCTATTACTACTGTAAACTACATCAAACCCTACTACTGTACGCTACACCAGATCCTACTACTGTAAACTACACCAGACCCTACTACTATACACTACACCAGACCCTACTACTACTGTAAACTACACCCTAGATCTCACTACTACTGTAAACTACACAAGACCCTACTACTGTACACTACACCAGACCCTACTACTGTACACTATACCAGACCCTACTACTACTGTAAACTACACCAGACCCTACTACTATACACTACACCAGACCCTACTACTACTGTAAACTACACCAGACCTCACTACTGTACACTACACCATACCTTACTACTGTACACTACACCAGACCCTACTGCTACTGTACACTATACCAGACCCTACTGCTACTGTACACTACACCAGACCCTACTACTGTACACTACACCAGACCCTACTACTACTGTAAACTACACCAGACCCTACTACTGTACACTACACCAGACCCTACTACTGTACACTACACCAGACCCTACTTCTGTACACTACACCAGACCCTACTACTACTGTAAACTACTCCAGACCCTACTACTGTACACTACACCAGACCCTACTACTACTGTAAACTACACCAGACCCTACTACTACTGTAAACTACACCAGACCCTACTACTGTACACTACACAAGACCTTCATGAGACTTGTGACCTCTGTGTTGAATTTAGGTTTGCATTCACCCAAAAAATACGAATGCTGAATTGTAAGTTTGCACGACATGGTATCAGGCTGCCTGCCTATTAAAGTAAGCTTGCCACAGGAATAGCCTAGCCATAGACACTCTAATTAGTATTTGTTGGTACACTGAACACATTACGTAACCAGTGGACAATAAAATTCATCATGTACGAGCCAATGAAAACAGAGAGCCGAGCCCAGCTGTCAATAAGGGGTGTGTCCTGTGTTCCCTGTCTCCTCTCTGTCTGTGACGATTGAAGACACATGCCCTCTTCCCAGAGAGGACAGCCAAGGACGAGTGTGTGTGTGTGTGTGTGTCGGGCCAGCTACCGTCTCATAACGAACAGCCCTGATTTGCATACGGGTGAATATTAACATCTCTGCGACTCCGGATGGTCCTTGAACACTGCAGTCTATTAGGACAGAGCAGGGACAAGTAGGACAAGTGTGTGTGTGTGTGGGTGTGTGTGTGTGTGTGTGTTTCTGTATTAGGACACAGCAGGGACGAGTCAGAGCTTCTCCACTCTATTCTGCTCTAGCAGCTGTTGGGGTAGAGAGACAAAACCACAGATGCCGAATCTAAAGTATTGATCTCACGCCCATGTTTTTCTTCCTCTGGTGCTTCTATCTATCTATCTATCTATCTATCTATCTATCTATCTATCTATCTATCTATCTATCTATCTATCTATCTATCTATCTATCTATCTATCTATCTATCTATCTATCTGTCTGTCTGTCTGTCTGTCTGTCTGTCTGTCTGTCTGTCTGTCTGTCTGTCTGTCTGTCTGTCTGTCTGTCTGTCTGTCTGTCTGTCTGTCTGTCTGTCTGTCTGTCTGTCTGTCTGTCTGTCTGTCTGTCTGTCTGTCTGTCTGTCTGTCTGTCTGTCTGTCTGTCTGTCTGTCTGTCTGTCTGTCTGTCTGTCTGTCTGCCTGTCTGCCTGTCTGCCTGCCTGCCTGCCTGCCTGCCTGCCTGCCTGCCTGCCTGCCTGCCTGCCTGCCTGCCTGCCTGCCTGCCTGCCTGCCTGCCTGCCTGCCTGCCTGCCTGCCTGCCTGCCTGCCTGCCTGCCTGCCTGCCTGCCTGCCTGCCTCCCTCCCCTCTATTCCCTCTATTCCCTCTATTCCCTCTATTCCCTCTATTCCCTCTATTCCCTCTCTTTTCTCTCAGAAAAGGTTGTCTTGTCAGAGGAGAGTTTTTTGGTTTGAACGTTAAACAGATAGACTCCATGATAGATAGACTCTATGTCTGAATTCTGTCTTCCCTACTACTTACTAAAACTGCATACTGTGTATCATACTACATGCTATTTAGTAAAAATGTATGCACTACACAACAAATATCAACATACTATACACATGGTGTGTTCAAGACAACTGGGAACTCTGAAGAAAACGAGCTCAGAATGGGAAAAATCGTGACGTTTCATTTATCCTAACATGTTTAAGGGCTTTATTTTGCCTCTCTCTCTCTCTCTCTCTCTCTCTCTCTCTCTCTCTCTCTCTCTCTCTCTCTCTCTCTCTCTCTCTCTCTCTCTCTCTCTCTCTGTCTGTCTGTCTGTCTGTCTGTCTGTCTGTCTGTCTGTCTGTCTGTCTGTCTGTCTGTCTCTGTCTGTCTGTCTGTCTGTCTGTCTGTCTGTCTGTCTGTCTGTCTGTCTGTCTCCCTCCCTCCCTCCCTCCCTCTATTCCCTCTCTTTTCTCTCAGAAAAGGTTGTCTTGTCAGAGGAGAGTTTTTTGGTTTGAACGTTAAACAGATAGACTCCATGATAGATAGACTCTATGTCTGAATTCTGTCTTCCCTACTACTTACTAAAACTGCATACTGTGTATCATACTACATGCTATTTAGTAAAAATGTATGCACTACACAACAAATATCAACATACTATACACATGGTGTGTTCAAGACAACTGGGAACTCTGAAGAAAACGAGCTCAGAATGGGAAAAATCGTGACGTCAGTGATCTTCAGGTTGGAGAAGTCAGAGCTCTAGGATGATGCCCGAGTTTTCGACTTGTAATTTCGAGTTGGAAGACTGTTCAAAGCGATTTTTCCAGTCCTGGGGGGATGATACCACAATTTTAGCTTGTGAATGTAGGTGTTTGTGTGTGTGTGTATGGATGTGTGTTTGTACTTTACTATTTATAGTTTTGACTTTTACTTCACTACATTCCTAAAGAAAATAATGTACTTTCTACTCCATACATGTTCCCTGACACAAAAGTGCTCGTTACATTTTGAATGCTTAGCGGGACAGGAAAATGGTCCAATTCACGCACTTATCAACAGAACATCCCTACTGCCTCTGATCTGGCGGACTCACTAAACACACATGCTTCGTTTGTAAATTCTGTCTGAGTGTTGGAGTGTGCCTCTGGCTATATGTAAATACAATAAAAACAACAAAATGGTGCAGTCTGGTTTGCTTTATATAAGGAATTTCAAATGATTTATACTTTTACTTTTGATACTTAAGTATATTTGAGCAATTCAATTTACTTTCAATACTTCAGTATATTTAAAACCAAATACTTTTAGACTTTTACTCAAGTAGTATTTTACTGGGTGACATTCACTTTTGCTTGAGTATGAAAATTGGGTACTTTTTCCACCACTGGAAATACCATTACACATAGTGATGCTGAGGTGGCTGCTGAATTAAATTGTTAAAGTGTAGTCCAAAGTAATGCCTGCAGAGCACACATTACAAATTTAGAGCACCCCGACTTTGATTTAATGTTTTAATCAAATATAGCTACGTGGTTTGAGGGGCTCATAAAGTATTGAGAGAAAATACATATTCAAATACCTTCTTGTCATCGACAGGAAATGAAAAAGGAAAAAGAAAAAAGAAAGATGTTGTAATTTTATTACAGTGTGGACCAGTCAGTCTATGTATGAACTAGGACTAACAGAACATGACAGGGTTGTCTAATATAGTTATATTGTAAAGGAGCTCCTGATCCTGCCTGTCTCTCTGGCCTGTGGTCTTTACTACAGGTGACTGGTGTCTTTTGCCTGATCATCTTGCTTCTGTTATCAGTCATAATTGGTCAAGATTTGTTTTGCCTCCTTAAATACCCAGGATTCCTCTGTGAACTATTGATGAAGATAATTCAGTTGTACTTCGTCCAGGGTAAGGGAGGGAATGGCCGGCAGGGGATGTAGCTCAGTTGGTAGAGCATGGCGTTTGCAACGCCAGGGTTGTGGGTTCGATAAAATAATGTATGTGCTAACTGTAAGTCGCTCTGGATAAGAGCGTCTGCTAAATGACTAAAATGTAAATGTAAATGTGACATATGACATTATTACACAAATCCTAGAAAAGAGAGAAGGTGCAATGTTACATATTTCAGATATATTTCAGATATAGTTTTCAGATAAGCTAAGATTATCATTAGAAATGTACAGTTTATATGCATATTGTTTCCTCATGATAAGCACTACAAGCACTCCTACCTTATCAGAAGCAATCAAATCAAGAGCTATCAAACACCCCGAACATTTGGCACATCTAGCCACTGGGATTTTTGCCCATTCTTCAAGGCAAAACTGCTCCAGCTCCTTCAAGTTAGATGGGTTCCACTGGTGTACAGCAATCTTTAAGTCATACCACAGATTCTCAATTGGATTGAGGTCTGGGCTTTGACTAGGCCATTCCAATATATTTAAATGTTTCCCCTTAAACCACTTGAGTGTTGCTTTAGCAGTATGCTGAGGGTCATTGTCCTGCTGGAAGGTGAACCTCCATCCCAGTCTCAAATCTCTGGAAGACTGAAACAGGTTTCCCTCAAGAATGTCCCTGTATTTAGCGCCATCCATCATTTCTTCAATTCTGACCAGTTTCCCAGTCCCTGCCGATGAAAAACATCCCCACAGCATGATGCTGCCACCACCATGCTTCATTGTGGGGATGGTGTTCTCGGGGTAATGAGAGGTGTTGGGTTTGCGCCAGACATAGTGTTTTCCTTGATGGCCAAAAAGCTCAATTTTAGTCTCATCTGACCAGAGTACCTTCTTCCATATGTTCGGGGAGTCTCCCACATGGCTTTTGGCGAACACCAAATGTCTTTGCTTATTTTTTTCTTTAAGCAATGGCTTTTGTCTGGCCACTCTTCCGTAAAGCCCAGCTCTGTGGAGTGTACAGCTTAAAGTGGTTCTATGGACAGATACTCCAATCTCCGCTGTGGAGCTTTGCAGCTCCTTCAGGGTTATCTTTGGTCTCATTGTTGCCTCTCTGATTAATGCCCTCCTTGCCTGGTCCGTGAGTTTTGGTGGGCGGCCCTCTCTGTTGCAGGTTTGTTGTGGTGCCATATTCTTTCAATTTTTTAATAATGGATTTAATGGTGCTCCGTGGGATGTTCAAAGTTTCTGATATTTTTTTATAACCCAACCCTGATATGTACTTCTCCACAACTTTGTCCCTAACCTGTTTGGTCTTCATGGTGCCGCTTGCTTGGTGGTGCCCCTTGCTTAGTGGTGTTGCAGACTCTGGGGCCTTTCAGAACAGGTGTATATATACTGAGATCATGTGACAGATCATGTGACACTTAGATTGCACACAGGTGGACTTTATTTAACTAATTATGTGACTTCTGAAGGTAATTGGTTGCACCAGATCTTATTTAGGGGCTTCATAGCAAAGGGGGTGAATACATATGCACGCACCACTTTTCCATTATTTATTTTTTTCATTTCACTTCACCAATTTGGACTATTTTGTGTATGTCCATTACATGAAATCCAAATAAAAATTACAGGTTGTAATGCAACAAAATAGGAAAAATGCCAAGGGGGATGAATACTTTTGCAAGGCACTGTATTTGGACAGTGAAGCAACAATTAGTAAATTTGACTCAATACTCCAGCATTTTGGATTTGAGATCAAATGTTTCATATGTGGCGACTATATAGAATGTCACCTTTTATTTGAGGGTATTTTTTAGACATTTCTGTTTTACCGTTTAGAAATGAAAGCACTTTATGTACAGTATCTAGTCCCCCTATTTGAATACATTACAAAAAATATATACACTACCAGTCAAAAGTTTGGACACACCTACATATTCAAGGGTTTTTCTTTATTTTTCATATATTTTTTTTAAATAATAGTGAAGACATCAAAACTATGAAATAACACATATGGAATCATGTAGTAACTAAAAAAGTGTTAAACAAATCAAAATATATTTTATATTTGAGATTCTTCAAATAGCCACTCTTTGCCTTGATGACAGCTTTGTACACTCTTGGCATTCTCTCAACCAGCTTCATGAGGTAGTCACCTGGAATGCATTTCAATTAATAGGTGTGCCTTGTTAAAAGTTAATTTGTGGAATTTCTTTCCTTCTTAATGTGTTTGAGCCAATCAGTTGTGTTGTAACAAGGTAGGGGGGTATACAGAATATAGCCCTGTTTGGTAAAAGACCAAGTGCATATTATGGCAAGAACAGCTCAAATAAGCAAAGAGAAATTACAGTCCATCATTACTTTAAGACATGAAAGTAAGTCAATACGGAAAATTACAAGAACTTTGAAAGTTTCTTCAAGTGCAGTCGCAAAAACCATCAAGTGCTATGGTGAAACTGGCTCTCATGAGGACCGCCACAGGAATAGAAGACCCAGAGTTACCTGCATCAAAACTATGAAATAACACATATGGAAATATGTAGTAACCAAAAAAGTGTTAAACAAATCCAATTATATTTTATATTTGAGATTCTTCAAATAGCCACCCTTTGCTTTGATGACAGCTTTGCACACTCTTGGCATTCTCTCAACCAGCTTCACTTGGAATGCTTTTCCAACAGTATTGAAGGAGTTCCCACATATGCTGAGCACTTGTTGGCTGATTTTCCTTCACTCTGCCGTCCGACTCATCCCAAACCATCTCAATTGGGTTGAGGTCGGGGGATTGTGGAGGCCAGGTCATCAGATGCAGCACTCCATCACACTCCTTCTTGGTTAAATAGCCCTTAGACAGCCTGGAGGTGTGAAAGGGCTGTCAAATCAGTCATTGAGATGTCCTCTGTGTTATATGGCTGTCATTGAGATGTCCTATGTCTTATATCACTGTCAATATAGATGCAATCTGTGTTATATGGCTGTCATTGAGATGTCCTATGTCTTATATCACTGTCATTGAGATGTCCTCTGTGTTATATGGCTGTGTTATTGAAGTGTCCTCATTGTGTTCTCTGCCTCCCCAGATCACAGAGCAGCAGCTCCGGCAGACCAACGACCGCTTCAAGGCCTTCCTCAATGGAGACACCCAGATAGTGGCTGACGAAGCTTTCATCAACGCAGTCCAGAGTTACTATGAGGTACAGTAACATAGCCTCTCTACTGCCACAGACCCATAACCTCTCTCACGCTCACTCTCACTCTTCACCCCCTTGGCCCATTTTTTCAGAAGTTATCTGATCGGATTTCAGCAATCGGATAGGATTAAATGCATAGAAATATAATGAATAGAACATGCTTCCCCCCATTCAAGTCAATGATACACCCGTTCTATTATTTATATTTATATGCATTTAATCCTATCCGAATTGCCTTTTTGAAAACTAGGCCCTGGAGTCTATCACAGTGCCATAATACTCACTACCAGTTCAGACCTACTATGAGATAACTTAACAGGGTTGTGTGCTCAGCCCAGTAGCTACGCATGACTCCAACTCAATCATTACGTTTGCTGATGACACGACAGTGGTAGGCCCGATTACCAACAACAATGAGACAGCCTTCAGGGAGGAGGCTAGAGCCCTGGCAAAGTGGTGCCAAGAAAATAACCTCTCCCTCAATGTTAAAAAAACAAGCAAAGGAGTATGGCGTCAAATGTATCTCTGAAGTCGAGCACGCGTGAAATGACGTTGTCGAGCAAGATGAAACATCATTGAGCAAGCAAACACTGAGTCGAGAGCGCAGAGGATTGGTCCCGCGAGCAGAGGATGAGTGCTGCGAGCTCATAGACCAGTTAAGAGAGGATGGTTCCCGCGAGGCTGGGCCAAACTTGAGAGTTTGCAAGTGTGACTTTGAGCGAGCAGAACATCATTGCTGCAGATCAAAAAGAAAAATGTCTGAATCAAAAAATATAGAACCGCAAGCAAAGAAACGTGGTTCAAACAAGTAATTTATTTTGGGAAAGCATCAAATTGTTCACCAACAATAGTCAAGTCTTTGTCAGGTTTTCACTCTCAATTTCTCAAGTTGCTCACCTTAGGGTTTCAATGTCTATATTTTCTCGATTGGATTTCAGGCTGGTGGGGGTGGGGGGGCTTAGAAGCGGGTGCATGTCTAGAAACCTTGGATTGGTCACTTTCACTGGAGTGATGGACGAACTAACAAATGTTTGCCCTTGGCCAGTCCAGTGTTGTGTTGTGTCGTGTGATTGGTTAAGACTTCTTGGGTGCATGACGTCAAACAGATGAGCTTCAGAGCCGTCTGTTTAGCTGGATAGCCAGCTTGAACAGTAATCACCGACCGACTTGGGAAACCCAGCTTCAACTTGATACATACGCAAAGCAATTGGGAAATACATTAAAAAGCTATACTATACCTTTAGTTGAGTCGAATCTACTTGCTAAAGTTAGCTAGCTAATTAATTACTTGTTAGCCAGCAACGTTTGTCTGTAAGACGAAAAGCAGACAGTCTGCTCTAGCTAAGTAACACCATAGTCCATCACTAGCTAATAGTTTTGTGTCTGGTATGTGTTTGCTTGATATGAGGGAGTTAATGTATCAAAGAATAGTTAGATTATGGACATAATGTGGCTGTGATCTAACAAGTTCAATCATCATACACTAGGTCCTGGACATCATTTAATACAGCTAAATATAATGATTCTATTGTTGGGAATAACATGTGGGTACACACATAATAATGGCATAATGATGATACCATTGAAAGAAAAGAAGGACTAGGAGGCTAGTTTAGAGTAAGCCCAAGGGCACACACACACATCACATGGGGTATTCTTTATTATATGGAGACATGAAGGGTAGAACCTGCTACCTTAATACAGTACATAATGAGTGCCTAATAGAATGTTAACTGAAATTAATATGATTAACCAGCTAAACTCAGGTCAACATGTCATCATTGTACACACAGAATTCAAAGGAGGACTGAGGACAAAGCAACGCCATGTGTTCACCAAACATTTAACTGAGGAAAACAGATTTGTTTTATAGTAATTGTCTGATTGGGAACCACAATTGTTTCAATTTAGCATTGGATGTTATATTGATTACAGGCAGTAATACAGGTGTTAAATCACATGGGGAGTCTCATCAGATCAGATATTATCAGCAAGCCAGAGCCATATGTGGAAAGAGCACATTGAACAAAGATATACTGTATGTGCAAACGGATAACAAATGTATAATTCAACATAAGGTTCCACCTAAAACAATGACATGAGCTCTGTCCCAATTATTCTCAGCTCAACTCCTCACTTCCTCTCTACTCGCATCCTTCTTGAGGTCTGAGGGGAGGAATCTTGGGTCCTCTTCTCCGATGGGGTTTTAGAAGGAGGCATGGAAAAAGGATGCAAGGAATCGAGGAAAGATAAAATGTCACAGAGCTGTTGCATGTTTGCCTCAATATGGAATGGTAGACGTCACAATGTGGGACTGAGCAGAGGTGTATAATCCACGCCATTCGTCAGTATTATTGAGCCATAAGAAACCTTCCTTAGACCTTTAGTTAGGAAATACATAAATGAGCATAAAAGTATGTTTAAGCATGTTTAAGCATTCATACATGACTGTTGGGAGTACGGTGCCATACCTTTACAGTGAGGGGAAAAAAGTATTTGATCCCATGCTGATTTTGTATGTTTACCCACTGACAAAGAAATGATCAGTCTATAATTTTAATGGTAGGTTTATTTGAACAGTGAGAGACAAAATAACAACAACAAAAAATCCAGAAAAACGCATGTCAAAAATGTTATAAATTGATTTGCATTTTAATGAGGGAAATAAGTATTTGACCCCCTCTCAATCAGAAAGAGTTCTGGCTCCCAGGTGTCTTTTATACAGGTAACGAGCTGAGATTAGGAGCACACTCTTAAAGGGAGTGCTCCTAATCTCAGCTTGTTACCTGTATAAAAGACACCTGTCCACAGAAGCAATCAATCAATCAGATTCCAAAATCTCCATCATGGCCAAGACCAAAGAGCTCTCCAAGGATGTCAGGGACAATATTGTAGACCTACAGTGGGGGAAAAAAGTATTTAGTCAGCCACCAATTGTGCAAGTTCTCCCACTTAAAAAGATGAGAGAGGCCTGTAATTTTCATCATAGGTACACGTCAACTATGACAGATAAATTGAGAAAAAAAAATCCAGACAATCACATTGTAGGATTTTTAATGAATTTATTTGCAAATTATGGTGGAAAATAAGTATTTGGTCACCTACAAACAAGCAAGATTTCTGGCTCTCACAGACCTGTAACTTCTTCTTTAAGAGGCTCCTCTGTCCTCCACTCATTACCTTTATTAATGGCACCTGTTTGAACTTGTTATCAGTATAAAAGACACCTGTCCACAACCTCAAACAGTCACACTCCAAACTCCACTATGGCCAAGACCAAAGAGCTGTCAAAGGACACCAGAAACAAAACTGTAGACCTGCACCAGGCTGGGAAGACTGAATCTGCAATAGGTAAGCAGCTTGGTTTGAAGAAATCAACTGTGGGAGCAATTATTAGGAAATGGAAGAAATACAAGACCACTGATAATCTCCCTCGATCTGGGGCTCCACGCAAGATCTCACCCCGTGGGGTCAAAATGATCACAAGAACGGTGAGCAAAAATCCCAGAACCACACGGGGGGACCTAGTGAATGACCTGCAGAGAGCTGGGACCAAAGTAACAAAGCCTACTATCAGTAACACACTACGCCGCCAGGGACTCAAATCCTGCAGTGCCAGACGTGTCCCCCTGCTTAAGCCAGTACATGTCCAGGCCGGTCTGAAGTTTGCTAGAGTGCATTTGGATGATCCAGAAGAGGATTGGGAGAATGTCATATGGTCAGATGAAACCAAAATATAACTTTTTGGTAAAAACTCAACTCGTCGTGTTTGGAGGACAAAGAATGCTGAGTTGCATCCAAAGAACACCATACCTACTGTGAAGCATGGGGGTGGAAACATCATGCTTTGGGGCTGTTTTTCTGCAAAGGGACCAGGACGACTGATCCGTGTAAAGGAAAGAATGAATGGGGCCATGTATCGTGAGATTTTGAGTGAAAACCTCCTTCCATCAGCAAGGGCATTGAAGATGAAACGTGGCTGGGTCTTTCAGCATGACAATGATCCCAAACACACCGCCCGGGCAACGAAGGAGTGGCTTCGTAAGAAACATTTCAAGGTCCTGGAGTGGCCTAGCCAGTCTCCAGATCTCAACCCCATAGAACATCTTTGGAGGGAGTTGAAAGTCCGTGTTGCCCAGCGACAGCCCCAAAACATCACTGCTCTAGAGGAGATCTGCATGGAGGAATGGGCCAAAATACCAGCAACAGTGTGTGAAAACCTTGTGAAGACTTACAGAAAACGTTTGACCTGTGTCATTGCCAACAAAGGGTATATAACAAAGTATTGAGAAACTTTTGTTATTGACCAAATACTTATTTTCCACCATAATTTGCAAATAAATTCATTAAAAATCCTACAATGTGATTTTCTGGATTTTGTTTTCTCATTTTGTCTGTCATAGTTGACGTGTACTTATGATGAAAATTACAGGCCTCCCTCATCTTTTTAAGTGGGAGAACTTGCACAATTGGTGGCTGACTAAATACTTTTTTCCCCCACTGTATACAAGGCTGGAATGGGCTACAAGACCATCGCCAAGCAGCTTGGTGAGAAGGTGACAACAGTTGGTGCGATTATTCGCAAATGGAAGAAACACAAAAGAACTGTCAATCTCTCTCGGTCTGGGGCTCCATGCAAGATCTCACCTTGTGGAGTTGCAATGATCATGAGAACGGTGAGGAATCAGCCCAGAATTACACGGTAGGATGTTGTCAATGATCTCAAGGCAGCTGGGTCCGTAGTCACCAAGAAAACAATTGGTAACACACTACGCCGTGAAGGACTGAAGTCCTGCAGTGCCCGCAAGGTCCCCCTGCTCAAGAAAGCACATATACAGGCCCGTCTGAAGTTTGCCAATGAACATCTGAATGATTCAGAGGAGAACTGGGTGAAGATGTTGTGGTCAGATGAGACCAAGACCGAGCTCTTTGGCATTAACTCAACTCGCCATGATTGGAGGAGGAGGAATGCTGCCTATGACCCCAAGAACACCAAAAATGGAGGTGGAAACATTATTTGGGGGTGTTTTTCTGCTAAGGGGACAGGACAACTTCACCGTATCAACGGGACGATGGACGGGGCATGTACCGTCAAATCTTGGGTGAGAACCTCCTTCCCTCAGCCAGGGCATTGAAAATGGGTCGTGGATGGGTATTCCAGCATGACAATGACCCAAAACACACGGCCAAGGCAACAAAGGAGTGGCTCAAGAAGAAGCACATTAAGGTCCTGGAGTGCTCTAGCCAGTCTCCAGACCTTAATCCCATAGAAAATCTGTGGAGGGAGCTGAAGGTTTGAGTTGCCAAACGTCAGCCTCGAAACCTTAATGACTTGGAGAAGATCTGCAAAGAGGAGTGGGACAAAATCCCTCCTGAGATGTGTGCAAACCTGGTGGCCAACTACAAGAAACGTCTGACCTCTGTGATTGCCAACAAGGGTTTTGCCACCAAGTACTAAGTCATGTTTTGCAGAGGGGTCAAATACTTATTTCCCTCATTAAAATTCAAATCAATTTATAACATTTTGACATGCGTTTTTCTGGATTTTTTTGTTGTTATTCTGTCTCTCACAGTTCAAATAAACCTACCATTATTCTTTGTCAGTGGGCAAACGTACAAAATCAGCAGGGGATCAAATACTTTTTTCCCTCACTGTATGAAAAACTATTATCTCATTAGAAGACTAAAATCACATTCCTATCTTCACCAAAATACTCTCATACTTAATCATATATTTTATACAACATTTAGATGTAAACTTGATAGATAGAATATGTACACTTTCCGAATTACAGTTATTACTTGATACCATCCTTAATGACATCACAAAATATTAAACAATATGACATGATTATTCTTTAGATCCCCACTGACCCTTTCCCAGATTATTTTAAGTAGGAATATTGTTTCATTATCCACTTTTGGATGTTGGAGTCTTGGCGGGAAGACTTCCTTTGTCTCACAGGGAAATCCTTTCTTCCCATACTAGAGACCAAAAGGAGTCCTTTTCTGCAAACTATTTATGAAAAGCTGTTAAGTCATAAAACTGGCCCCCAGGAAAGGGGGTGTTCAAACCTTTGCCTAGCAGGAATGTTTGATCCTCAACCCATGAGGGCAAGTCATGACATATGTACAGTTGAAGTCGGAAGTTTACATACACTTAGGTTGGAGTCATTAAAACTTATTTTTCAACCACTCCACAAATGTCTTGTTAACAAACTATAGTTTTGGCAAGTCGGTTAGGACATCTACTTTGTGCATGACACAAGTAATTTTTCCAACAATTGTTTACAGACAGATTATTTCACTTATAATTCACTGTATCACAATTCCAGTGGGTCAGAAGTTGACTGTGCTTTTAAACATCTTGGAAAATTCATTGCTTTAGAAGCTTCTGATAGGCTAATTGACATAATTTGAGTCAATTGGAGGTGTGCCTGTGGATGTATTTCAAGGCATACCTTGAACTCAGTGCCTCTTTGCTTGACATCATGGGAAAATGAAAAGAAATCAGCCAAGACCTCAGAAAAAAAATTGTAGACCTCCACAAGTCTGGTTCATCATTGGGAGCAACTTACAAACGCCTGAAGGTACCAAGTTCATCTGTACACACAATAGTACGCAAGTATAAACACCATGGGACCACGCAGCCGTCATACCGCTCAGGAAGGCGACGCGGAGATGCGTTCTGTCTCCTAGAGATGAACGTACTTTGGTGCGAAAAGTGCAAATCAATCCCAGAACAACAGCAAAGGACCTTGTGAAGATGCTGGAGGAAACAGGTACAGCAAGGAAGAAGCCACTGCTCCAAAAAACGCCATAAAAAAGCCAGACTACGGTTTGCAACTGCACATGGGGACAAAGATCATACTTTTTGGAGAAATGTCCTCTGGTCTGATGAAACAAAAATAGAACTGTTTGGCCATAATGACCATCGTTATGTTTGGAGGAATGTATAGAACATTTGTGGGCAGAACTGAAAAAGCGTGTGCGACAGGGGCGGTGTGTTCAATAGGGCGATATGGGCGACGCACTGCCAAACGGGAAAAGGAAGGGATTTTTTTTCTAATCAATTATATCACGGCAACAGTAGTTATCAGTGTTGTAATCTAGACGTCTGATCTGCCACAGTGCCACTAAATGTCCAATCAGGCTAAAGTCGTGCTTCAAATGCCCCCCCCCCCCCCCCCCCCCTTTTGGGGCGATTTCAGTCAGGTTGAAAATCGCCCAGAAGTCTGGCATAGACTCCCATGTAAAATCTATTTTTTTCAAATATCAGAGCTTTCAATACAATCTCTATGGGTTTCTGAGGGCTTGCACTTACGCGCTTTCGTCATACGTAACATAACCATGAACGTAACTAAGAAAAGAGCGGGTAGCAGCATCAATCAATTCACTACTACTATCAAAATGGCTAGGCTTCAGTGCAACTCGATTGTGTCTTTGAAAGAAGTTCCTTTTTGTCGGCGAACAAATGAAGATAAATTGGCAACGAAACAATTAGGACCTCCCAGACCAAATTTAATAATTCAACAGGTTTCTACTAAAGGGGGGAAGTCCTACACCCGAGGATTTTCCAAAAATTGGTACGAACGAAAAACCTGGCTAGCAGGCTGCGATGTAGCTAATGCAGTCTTCTGCTACCCCCTGCTTACTCTTTCACCCTGAAGGCGGCACGGCAGACAGCACCGCTTGGACAGCGACTGGTGTGTAACGGACATGCACCATCTTTCAGGAAAGATTAAGAAACATGAGCTGTCAAAGACCCACATGGATAGCTGTTTGAGATTGTCTGCTTTGGGGAGAGTGAACATTCCCACTCAACTGGATGAGGGATACAGGCTAGCTGTCCGCCGCCACAACGATGAGGTTAGTGTTGATAATCACAAGTTTACTGGAGAACTGAAACTGACAAGGCTGACAAGATAGGACCCTTTTGTCCATTGTTATTGGATAGGAACAGAACTTATAACCAGCTCCTGACCTAAATAGATCTTAGCACAACATTTTATTTTTTATTTTTTATTTTTATTTTATTTCACCTTTATTTAACCAGGTAAACCAGTTGAGAACAAGTTCTCATTTACAACTGCGACCTGGCCAAGATAAAGCAAAGCAGTGCGATAAAAACAACAACACAGAGTTACATATGGGGTAAAACAAAACAAAAATCAAAAAAATACAACAGAAATACAATTAATATACAGTGTGCAAATTTAGCAAGTTATGGAGGTAAGGCAATAAAATAGGCTATAGTGCAAAATAATTACAATTTAGTATTAACACTGGAATGATGTGCAAGAGATGATGTGCAAATAGAGATACTGGGGTACAGATGAGCAAAATAAATAACAATATAGGGATGAGGTAGTTGGGCGGGCTAATTTCAGATGGGCTGTGTACAGGTGCAGTGATCGGTAAGGTGCTCTGACAACTGATACCTTAAAGTTAGTGAGGGAGATAAGTGTCTCCAGCTTCAGAGATTTTTGCAATTTGTTCCAGTCATTGGCAGCAGAGAACTGGAAGGAATTGCGGCCAAAGGAGGTGTTGGCTTTGGGTATGACCAGTGAGATATACCCGCTGGAGCGCAGACTACGGGTGGGTGTTGCTATGGTGACCAATGAGCTAAGATAAGGCGGGGATTTGCCTAGCAGTGATTTATAGATGGCCTGGAGCCAGTGGGTTTACTCAACATATCATATTCCATATTCACTATAACAAATATATTTACTACGACATTAGCAAGAACCGCCACATCCTCAGCCGGCTAATCCAGTGTGTGAAGTTTTGCGGAGTGTTTGAGTTAGCTTTGCGAGGCAAAGATGAAACTGAGGGCTCCACCAACCCTGGTAAGCCAACACTTTTGAGATCAGTCAATAAATGCTTCTGGTATTGACTTATATGCTGCCCCTGTCTTCATGTTGTTGCTGGACATATCTTTTTTAAAATGTGTGTAGGTCACCTAAATCATCAGAAAAATTGCCCCCCCTGAGAATTTTTTCAGGAGCCGCCACTGGTGTGCGAGCAAGGAGACCTACAAACCTGACTCAGTTACACCGGCTCTGTCAGGAGGAATGGGCCAAAATTCTTGATTTCTTGGTTAGATTGTTTGAATATTTGTCTATTTACTACACTGTTGGAGCTGGTAACATAAGCATTTCTCTGCACCTGCTGTAACACCTGCAAGTCCCATAATACTCACTACCAGTCCTCTCTCTCTCTCTCTCTCTCTCTCTCTCTCTCTCTCTCTCTCTCTCTCTCTCTCTCTCTCTCTCTCTCTCTCTCTCTCTCACTCTCTCTCTCTCTCTCTCTCGCTCTCTCTTTCTCTCTCCCTCTCTCTCTCTCTCTCTCTCTGTCTCTCTCTCTCTCTCCCTCTCTGCTGTAAGACAATTCTGTAACTCAACCTACCTATTTGTCATCTCATCTGTCAACTTATCGCACTGTCAAAATATGCTTGTTAACTGAACCATCAGAACCATGTTCTCTTTCTCTATAGAAACCACTTATGTGTTCTAATCTTGTGCATGTGTTTCCTATGTGTTGTGGTGGTGAGAATAGCTGGCATTTGCTGATCTAACTCAATTAGCATAGAGATGAGTTTCATAAAAAACCCTCCAGCTCCCTCTGTCTCTGAGAGCTTCTCCTATGAATCAAAATCCGAGCAACGAAAGAGTTGAGATACAGTCTGTCCGTGCTGCTGAAAATGGAGTGGCAGAGTTGAGATACAGAGGAATAGAAAAATAAATACCTTGTCCTCAGTGAGTTAGTTTATCTTTCTCTCTTGCTGTAGGGCTAGGAAGCCATCTCTCGTATAGTGGGATTGAAGCGGCTGCTCTGTTTCTCAGCGTTCTGTTGCTTTGGCCATGAATTCCAGGGAACTGCTGTGCTGTGTGGGGGGAAAATGGTGAATGAGATGATGCAGAGTGTCGTGAGCACATCACATCTATTCACTGACTAGATGGAATAGCTACCACGCTATTCTGGTGCTAGAGAGGCTGCCATCGTACTCACACCTACTTTACAGTCACTATTCAACCAGTTCAACAATAGGAGAATTATGGTGCAGATAAAAATACCCATATAGGGGATTTCCTATTCTATCCTCCTCTATATGATACTTAGAGTCCCCATTCTATACGTTCTACATCAGGGATCATCAAGTAGATTCAGCCGTGGGCCGAGTTTTCTTGAGCGGATGGAACATAATTACAAATTATTTTTAGACTGCAAATTGACCGCAAGAAGCCCAAACAGATATAATTGACTAAAACATAATAATTTCAAACCTTGCTTACATTTGTATACGATCACATACACTGAGTGTACAAAACATTAGGAACATTAGGAACACCTGTTCTTTCCATGACAGACTGACCAGGTGAATATAGGTGAAAGCTACGATCCCTTATTGATGTCACTTGTTAAATCCACTTCAATCAGTATAGATGAAGGGAAGGAGACAGGTTAAAGAAGGATTTATAAGCCTTGAGACAATTGAGACATGGATTGTGTATGTGTTCCATTCAGAGCGCGAATGGGCAAGACAAAATATTTAAGGGCCTTTGAACAAGGTATGGTAGTAGGTGCCAGGCGCACTGGTTTGAGTGTGTCAAGAACTGCAACGCTGCTGGGTTTTTCACGCTCAACAGTTTTCCGTGTGTATCAAGAATGGTCCACCACCCAAAGGACGTTCAGCCAACTTGACACAACTGTGGGAAGCATTGGAGTCAACATGGGCCAGCATCCCTGTGGAATGATTTTGACACCTTGTAGAGTCCATGCCCCGACGAATTGAGGCTGTTCTGAGGGCAAAAGTGGGTGCAACTCAATATAAGGAAGGTGTTCCTAATGTTTTGTACACTCAGTGTATATCTCTATTATGCGTGGGAATACTTTGGAACCTATTTCCAAAATTATAATAACTTGGGGCTAATTTGCTGGTGTTGTTACAGTCTTTCATGTCCAACAATAATTGGCAGATGAATGGCAACCCTGATTGAAGGCACCTGCTGCTCATCGGTTTCTCACATGTGTTCAATGGGTGCTGTTTTGAATGAAGGGGATTCGTGCCTTCTCACTGGGGAAGGCTGCAAAGCCGAAACGTTTATGTACGCTGTCCCTGATGCAGTGAAAAAATATATATAATTTACATGAAAAGTGAGATGAGCTTTATGCAACATCTTTTTGAGTGCGGACCCGTCACACTTTTTTGTATGTCCAACAATAAAGAAAAAAAATTGAGGGGCCAAATAAACTCTATTAATGCAATGCCTTGAAGGAGTTCCAAAGCCAAAGCAATCCGTTTGAAAACAAAGAAATCGATTTCATGTAAATAGACAAAATGGCTTCTCCATTGAAATAGTGTTTACTCACATAATGGATGACGGCAGGTTACTTTGTCTTCTTTGTTTGACAAATACATTTACTGTTACAGGCTTGTGCTTTTTCTCTCTGTCAAGTCTCTCTCTCTCTCTCTCTCTCTCTCTCTCTCTCTCTCTCTCTCTCTCTCTCTCTCTCTCTCTCTCTCTCTCTCTCTCTCTCTCTCTCTCTCAATTTCTATTCAATTTAAGGGCTTTATTGGCATGGGAAACGTATGTTAACATTGCCAAAGCAAGTGAAGTAGATAGTAAATAAAAGTGAAATAAACAATAAATATTAACATTAAACATTACACTCAGAAGTTCCAAAATAATAAAGACATTTCAAATGTCATATTATGTATATATACAGTGTTGTAACAATGTGCAAATAGTTACAAGTACAAATGGGAAAATAAATAAACATAAATATGGGTTGTATTTACAATGGTGTTTGTTCTTCACTGGTTGCCCTTTTCTTGTGGCAACAGGTCACAAATATTGCAGCTGTGATGGCACACTGTGGTTTTTCACCCAGTAGA
>CM062484.1:41472500-41490000 GCA_031479575.1 Coregonus ussuriensis | reverse complement strand
GATGTGTGTGGTGTGTGGAGTCTTACATGTTATGGTCAACAGCAGACCTAGGTTTAAATACTATTTGAAATGCTTTAGCTGGGCTTGATTGAGTTTGCCTGGCGCAATGGAACCAAAATAATAGTCTACAAACCCTGCCCATCTGGCACTCCAGGTGGGCTAAAGCAAATGTCAAAGATTGTGAAATGCATTTGAAAGATTTCATAATTATATGAGATTCCTCTTAAACATACAGGTAACTGCCAAAATAAAGGAAACACTTGACTTGGGTAAATGAGGGATACAAAGTACACTGAACAAAACATTTAAACACAACATGTGAAGTGGTGGTCCCATGTTTCATGAGCTGAAATAAAAGATCCCAGAAATGTTCCATATGCACAAAAAGCTTATTTCTCTCAAATGATGTGCACATATTTGTTTACATCCCTGTTAGTGAGCATTTCTCCTTTGCAAAGATAATCCATCCACCTGACAGGTGTGGCATATCAAGAAGTTGATTAAACATCATGATCATTACACAGGTGCACTCTAAAATGTGCAGTTTTGTCACACAACACAATGCCAGAGATGTCTCAAGTTTTGAGGGAGCGTGCAATTGGCATGCTGACTGCAGGAATGTCCACCAGAGCTGTTGCCAGAGAATGTAATGTTAATTTCTCTACAATAAGCCACCTCCAATGTCGTTTTAAAGAATTTGGCAGTACGTCCAACCGGCCTCACAACCGCAGAACACGTGTAACCACGCCAGCCCAGGACCTCCACATTCGGCTTCTTCACCTGCGGGATCGTCTGAGACCAGCCACGAGAACAGCCGATGAAACTGTGGGTTTGCACAACCGAAGGATTTCTGCACAAACTGCCAGAAACCGTCTTAGGGAAGCTCATCTGTGTGCTCGTCGTCCTCACCAGGGTCTTGGCCTGACTGCAGTTCGACGTCGTAACCGACCTTCGATGGCCACTGGCATACTGAAGAAGTGTACTCTTCACGGATGAATACCGGTTTCAGCTGTACCGGGCAGATGGCGTTGTGTGGGCGAGTGGTTTGCTGATGCCAACATTTTGAACAGAGTGCCCCATGGTGGTGGTGGGGTTATGGTATGGACAGGCATAAGCTACGGACAATGAACACAATTGCATTCTATGGACATTTTTATGCACAGAGATACCGTGATGAGATCCTGAGGCCCATTGTCGTGCCATTCATCCGCCGCCATCACCTCATGTTTCAGCATGATAATGCACAGCCCCATTTTGCAAGGACTGTACACAATTCATGGAAGCTGGGAAATGTCCCAGTTCTTCCATGGCCTGCATACTCACCAGACATGTCACCCATTGAGCATGTTTGGGATGCTCTGGATTGATGTGTACGACAATGTGTTCCAGTTCCCGCCAATATCCAGCAACTTTGTACAGCCATTGAAGAGGAGTGGGACAACATTCCACAGGCCACAATCAACAGCCTGATCAAATCTATGCGACAGAGTTGTGTCGCTCTGCATGAGGCAAATGGTGGTCACACCAGAAACGTACTGGTTTTCTGATCCACGCCCCTACCTTTTTTAAAGGTATCTGTGACCAACAGATGCATAGCTGTATTCCCAGTCATGTGAAATCCATAGATTAGGGCCTAATTTATTTATTTCAATTGACTGATTTCCTTATATGAACTGTAACTCAGTAAAATCTTTGAAATTGTTGCATGTTGCATTTATATTTTTGTTCAGTATATATTGAAAGCAGGTGCTTCCACACAGGTGTGGTTCCTGATTTAATTAAGCAATTAACATCCCATCATGCTTAGGTTTATGTATAAAAATGCCCAGTTGCCCATTATTTTGGCTACCGTGGCTAGAAGAAGAGCTCTCAGTGACATTGAAAGAGGGGTCTCAAAGGAGCATGGGGGGGGTTTCAAGTGTTGTGTGTGTGTGTGTGCGTGTGTGTGTGTGTGCGTGTGTGTGCGTGTGTGTGTGTGTGTGTGTGTGTGTGTGTGTGTGTGTGTGTGTGTCTCAGTCACCAGATCTCAACCCAAATGAACACTTATGGGAGATTCTGGAGTGGCACCCAAGACAGCGTTTTCCACCACCATCAACAAAACACCAAATGATGGAATTTCTCGTGGAAGAATGGTGTTACATCCCTCCAATAGAGTTCCAGACACTTGTAGAATCTATGAAACGGCACATTGAAGCTGTTCTGGCAGCTCGTGGTGACCCAACGCCTTATTAAGACACTTTATGTTGGTGTTTCCTTTATTTTGGCAGGTACCCATATGTAATCACCATACCCACTGGACACAGATGTCAATTCAATGTTGGTTCAATGTAATTTCATTGAAATGACTTGGAAACAATGTTGATTCAGCCAGTGTGTGCCCAGTGGGTATATAGTCTACTCAAGAATATGTTAAATAAAACATACAAGGAGATTCTTCATTTAGTTTCGGTAATTAGATAGTCTCTTACAGTAGCAGTGTAAATGTTTCAGGTATGTTATTATAAATTATATTATCTCAGCAAACCTGGTTTATGTGTTTTCATATCTCCACTGTCTGTTGTTTGCATTCCAAGTGCCTCCAAGTGCAAACATGGAAATATGCTTTTCTTTTATGTCGCTTAGCCACCTTTAGTGCTTTGGTATTCATTGTAATGAAAAGCACTATATAAATTAAAGGTAGACCTATTATTATCTGTAGCTGCAACAGCAGTTTGACCCTATCTGTCTCTACTGTGTTACGTGACAGTCATTGACATCACAATGCTCTCTCTCTCTGTGGCATTATAATTTAAGATGCTCTGCTTGCATTTATCTAGCTTTGATTATGTGATGTAATCAAAATGTATATGAGCCAGGGGTGTGTGCCCTTTATCACACTGATGATTGGTTAAGTCAACCAAAATGTTTATCTTTTCACTTTTATTTATTATTGCGCTGTGCACATTTTGGGGCATCTGTCCTAATAATTATAATATTTTGGATTTCTTCTGGATGTTTTCAACAGTGTGCGGGTATCAATCCTTTCCACATGTCTCTCTGTGACCGCAGGTGTTCCTGAAGAGTGACCGCGTTGCCAAGATGGTCCAGAGCGGGGGATTCTCAGCCAATGACTGCAGGGAGGTGTTCAAGAGGCACATCGAGAAGCGTGTCCGCAGCCTGCCTGAGATCGACGGCCTGAGCAAGGAGACAGTGCTCAGCTCCTGGATGGCCAAGTTCGACACCATCTACCGCGGGGACGAGGACCCACGCAAGGCCCAGCAGCGCATGACGGCCAGCGCAGCCTCAGAGCTCATCCTCAGCAAGGACCAGCTCTACGAGATGTTCCAGAACATTCTGGGTATCAAGAAATTTGAGCACCAGCTGCTCTACAACGCCTGCCAGGTAAGAACAGGCGTTAGTAGAGGGAGGGTGTGTGTGTACGCATCACTGTGAAATATGGTTGCGTCCGAAATCGTTCCCTATTCCCTGCACTGCTTTTGACGAGGGTCCATAGGCTACTATTTCTGACGTATCTATGTGTGTGTACATCACTGTTACTCTTTCCCAGCGGGCAAAACTGACTGGTTACAATGACGTCATCATGATGTCATCACAACCAGAGACTAATGTCATTGCAGACAGTTTTGCCTGCCGGGTAAACA
Organism: Coregonus ussuriensis; assembly: GCA_031479575.1. Lineage (NCBI taxonomy): Eukaryota > Metazoa > Chordata > Actinopteri > Salmoniformes > Salmonidae > Coregonus > Coregonus ussuriensis. Next base: position 41,486,359 of record CM062484.1, on the reverse strand, counting down.
AAACACAATCAAGGCCAAGAACAGTGCAGCGTTTGTTATGGTTCTTTAGGCTATGCCTGCAGCTGTACAGCTACAGTGGAAAGTCTCCTGCCTCCTTCCTCTCACACAGTAGCAAGGTCACAGATCAATATGGGTTTATAGAATCACACCAGGTTTTACAGACCAACTATATTTTTCAAGCATCTCAAGTTTCTAGTTTTAATGTCACATGCACAAGTACAGTGAAATGCCTTTCTTGCAAACTCAAAACCCAACAATGCAATAATCAATAACAATGTAGGAGTGCTGACTTAAGATCAGGTTTTCCTTTTAGATTATAATGCATGGGCAGAGGTCGAACTGATCCTCGATCAGCTCTCTTACTCTGAGACACTTTGTGGATACGGGACTAGGTTTTACACCTTGAATAGAAGGCCTGTTTTACTTTCAAACAGGCTCTTCCTGTTCTTGTCTTTTGGCTGAAACAGCCTTCATCAGGTCTCCATCAGGTGAAGTAATATAAGATAACATGCACCTGACACTTATGTTCAAGAGGGAGATAGCACAAACCCAAAGCTGGTAAATCACAGGCCTATCCATCTTATAGCCCGGCCCCTAGAGAGCTAGCGCTTCGATCTCTTCCCTATGAGGAGTGACATGTTGAGATTGCTAAAGGACAATGGTGGACACCAGTGTGCTTGTGTCGGACATAACTCTCCTCCCGCAGTGCTGCTTCACTTTTACAACACTCTATGGGAACGCTGAGACTCAGAGAGCAGATAGTAGTGCTAATATATTATTCTTCCAGGAGCTTGATTAAAAGTCTGATCACAGGAAGCATTCGGAGCTAGAGCTCAGATACATTTACATTTCCTCATCATTTAATGCATTAGCAACCACAGTTAAGTGAATGATCTCATTCTCTCCCATTTCGATAAAATGCACGTGGCCTTCAGAAACCAATTAATTGTTGAAACGGCTTAATTTCTGCCTGAAAGAAGAAGGTATCATCTTACTATTTTCTTCGTCATTTATGTTGTATAACATTTTAAAGATGCACTACGCAGAAATCATTCCGCCATTTCCTGGTTGCTAAAATTCTAATAGTTTGCCTAATTTCAGTTTATGTGACAAAACAAGCAAGAATAGTGTAGAGAATCATTGTACCATCTAAACAGCTGGGAAATATATTTTCTATAACCAAAAATATTGTATTTTCAGCTGTTTGAAGCTGGTGTACAAAACCAAAAGTAAAAGACGCAAAAACAAAACTTCAGAACGGGAGGCATAGAAATAGCTCACATAGGACAGATCTACCGCTTCTTAGACTTGCTTTCAATTAAAATTATAGATCTATAACACACATTTCTACGTGAATTTGGTCGAGTCTCCCAAAAAGTTACAAATTGCAGCTTTAGTGGTTGTTATCCCAAAAGTAAGAAATGAACTAGGGCAATAATGAACTAGTGATAAAGACTCAGTTAGCAATCTTATTGCTCTGGTTGGTCGTTCCACAGGCTGTCTCTACAGGTGTGGCAAGAAGCTACATATTTAGCAGCTAATATTACATTTTACATTTTAGCCATTTAGCAGAGGCTCTTATCCAGAGCGACTTACAGTTAGTGAGTGCATAAAAAAAAAATCATACTGGCCCCCCGTGGGAATCGAACCCACAACCCTGGCGTTGCAAGCGCCATGCTCTACCAACTGAGCTACACGGGACCACAAACCACAAACAAATATGTTTTTTCTCCCAATAGATATTGGATTTTCTCCCTTTCTGTTTTGGTTTCAAAATTGTTGCATTTGTTTTCAATTTTGGGAAGGAAAATTGCCCGTAAGTCTGCATAGTTCTGGCAGTGTAGGAGAAAATGCAGCTCTGTCTTGACCTCTCTCTGAGGGCAGAGTGAGCACAGCCTGTCCTCTCTGGGCAGCCAGGTTTGTCTATGATGGCCGGTTTCTATGGCCAGGCTGTGCTTACTGAGTTTCTCTCAGATTTCTCTCAGTCACGGTGGCTAGATGGTCTGCCACCATGGACTGTGTTTTTAGAGCCAAATAGCATTGAAGTTTACTTTGATTTTTCACACACAAACACACACACACACACACACACACACACAAACACACACACACACACACACACACACATACACACACACACACAAACATACACACACACACACAAACACACACACACACAGATGCACAGATGCACGGATGCACACATAAACAGAGGAATCAGAGGCGGGCCATTTTAGCATACTAAATCTCTCTATTCCAGTTACCATCTTGTCACAGCAGTGAAAACATCACTGCTCACAAGCAGCAGAATAGCTTTTTTTCTGCTGACCACTGACGCAATAGTCCTTTTTACCACATTGTTTAATATGACAGGAGAAATAGGCCTTTTTACCACAGTGTTCAATATGACAGAAGCAATAGGCCTTTTTACCACAGTGTTCAATATGACAGAAGCAATAGGCCTTTTTACCACAGTGTTCAATATGACAGGAGCAATAGGCCTTTTTACCACAGTGTTCAATATGACAGAAGCAATAGGCCTTTTTACCACAGTGTTCAATATGACAGGAGCAATAAGCCTTTTTACCACAGTGTTCAATATGACAGAAGCAATAGGCCTTTTTACCACAGTGTTCAATATGACAGAAGCAATAGACCTTTTTACCACAGTGTTCAATATGACAGAAGCAATAGGCCTTTTTACCACAGTGTTCAATATGACAGAAGCAATAGGCCTTTTTACCACAGTGTTCAATATGACAGAAGCAATCAGCCTTTTTACCACAGTGTTCAATATGACAGGAGCATTAAGCCTTTTTACCACAGTGTTCAATATGACAGAAGCAATAGGCCTTTTTACCACAGTGTTCAATATGACAGGAGCATTAAGCCTTTTTACCACAGTGTTCAATATAACAGGAACAATAGTCCTTTTTACCACAGTGTTCAATATGACAGGAGCATTAAGCCTTTTTACCACAGTGTTCAATATAACAGGAACAATAGTCCTTTTTACCACAGTGTTCAATATAACAGGAACAATAGTCATTTTTACCACAGTGTTCAATATGACAGATGCAAAAAAATGTTTGTCTGATGAATTATGAGCAGTAAATAAATGTATTTGCGTTGCAGGATGTAGGATCATTTTCAGTAGGCAGAAAGCACCTTAATTTTTTATGATGGATGCTTTTCTGTTAAAGGGGAAAAACAACAACAGCTGTATATCATTAATTTAAGGCCAGGCACCACAGGCTGAAGTTACATTTTTTCATATACCTATCAATTTTGAGATTTGTTGGTGTTTTGATGCATTAATATTATTATTTTCAAAAAGCAAACATAAACATTTCTAAATGTTGATGAAAATGTATATTTTCTTTAGTTTATCGTACTGGCGTCATCAACATTTCATGAATTTTAACCACTTTAAAATAGTCAGACATCCATAATTTCAAAGCTCACTATTTTGAATTACACATAATTTAAAAGCCCATTTCATAGAGAATGTAACAAACTGGGCTATATATAGTAACTTACTTCAAAGAGATGGTGATTGGGTCTAAATATGTGTTTGGTGTTTGGCAATCTAAATTCAGTGTACTTGTCTTTAACTGCCATTTACCAAAAGTAACTCATTTTCCTCAGCTTCAGAAGCATCTGCTTTCACCAAATGTTGTGTGATTATCCTTAGATATATTCTTGAGTCTCAGACAGAGAGAATTGTTGATATGTTAAGAAAAAATTAACTAAAAAGGTCTAGATAACATTATGTTAAGAAAAGTGCCAAAAATTCATTTAACGAACATGGCTTTAGTATTTTACAGATAGAAAGATAAAAAAAAGTGTTTATCCCCAATCTGCTCCAAGTAAGTCCTGTCCTGGAGCGACTTAACATAATGAAGCCAAAATATTTAGGGTGACTTAATCCAGTGTCCTGAAAAATGTATTTGCGTGATATGCAAATATGTGCATATTAAATGAAATATCACTTATTTGCATATTTTGATACAATATTTCAGAAATATTGTTATACAATGTATTTATTTGTGTCTACATTCAACTTATAAAAGTTGATTGTGATATGATTAAGAAAAATACATCTCTATTACGGTGTGGTGCCTGGCCTTAATAGTCCAAAAATGGATGTACCAATCACGGATTTCCCCATTTAAAGACCTCCTTTTATTGGCTGCTCTTCTCTCTGGAATATATTCTTTCAACCGTTTTGATATGCTGATGGAAAGCGTTTTGACTGACTGACTCATATGGAAAAGGATGTTATGACAGAAAGCCAGCCTTTCCTCGTCTGCATCCCAAATTGCACCCTATTCCGTATACAGTATAGTGCACTACTTTTGACCACATAAGGCTCTGGTCTAAAGTACTGCACTATGTTGGGACAAAGGTGCCATTTGGGACACACCCTCATAAGAACCAACCCATGGCAATGGCAGCACCGTATTCTCCACTGTTCCCTCTAGATGACTATCCTGGAATCCAGATTGATATGCTGCGTTATTATTTTAAACAATGGTGAAACGGAGCATATCAGTTTAGAGAGATGACAAAGTTCTCCCCAAACAGAAGATGATGCTCTCACTGCTCGCTGCTCGGCACAAGATGCCTCAGGGCTGGTTGGAGAAGATGTGATGAGAGGTTTTCAGGGATTGGTTAAGATTCAGAGGCCATCAGTTTTAGCTCTTCTCTCGTGGGATTTAAGTAATTTGTTAAAGTCACATACCAAGAGAGCGGGGGAAGGGACCAGGAAGCACAGCAGAAATATGGGAGTGACTCGGAGCAGGCTGACTAGACTGGTACTGTGTGACCAGTGGCCCACTCACACCAGCCTTGCTGTCTCTCCCAATACAATGGAATGAGGCTTGGCTGCACAACCAGGTGACTGTGGCTCTGAGAGTGACTCAGAGCAGGTTGAGTACACTGGTACCTTGTACTGGTAGACTAGTAGACTGGTACAGTATGTATGACCAACGGCCCCATCGCACCAGCCTGCCTGGCTCTCATGATACGACACACTGAGGCTGGGCTGCACAACCAGGTGATCTAACTGTGCTATGAGTGACACAGTCCAGCAGACATATCTATGGTAATGCAAAGATGTACATGTTTCTATTCCTCATGCCTATTGGAGGTGTGCAGGAATATGTTACAGCCAATGCATGTATTTTTTCTATCTGTTTCGTGTCTGCTTTCCATTCTGTTATGAGTTCCAGTTCAGTAAAGCATGGAACTGAATAGAACATTCAAATGCTGCATGAAACACAAACACACAGTAATATGTTTCGTGTCGTGAGTTACAGTAAAGCATGCAACTGAATAGAAGCTTCAAGGACACATCATGACAACCGCTTGACCTGACTAAATGGCTCTCTGAGTGGCGTGTAGCAGTCGTTAGTGTGTGTGTGTTTGTTTGTTTAGCCACGACAAGCCACGAGCAAGCTACTCTGCATCAAACACATCCATCCACATCAAACACACATCATTTAGCCTTTTTGATGGTGATGGAGTGAATGGCATTTTTTCTCCCTAGAAAGACGGCCTTGCGTGGGCGTGAGGCGTTCTAAGAGGCGTTCTGAATGAGTTTGTGCCGTTAGACGACACATACACCACCTGGAGTTTATTTAATGAAAGCACAATTAGACATAATTAGCAGAAATTGTCGGGCAACGTAAGCACAGTCTGAGGCAGAGAATGTGAATGTGCTGTTGCCTGCCTTGTACTCACACATAGAGACGAGATGGATGGCCTTACAGATCTCTTTCACATGTTAACTAACAAATCATTTTAACATTTACCATCTTATCTACTTGGATGATCGTTTGCCTTGCTTAAGAGGTTGCCACAGAAGGCTGAATGCATATGAGTCTTCTTTGTAGCCAATGAACCAGTCAATGCCAGTGTCTGCAATGACATGGCAAAAATGAAAAATAGAGATAGCAATTATTGTCAAGCAACCAAGCATCACAAATGTGATGATCATACCTCAATGTGACAGATTTATCTCCATTATCTTGGCTTTGAGCTGTAATGGCACGGTTATATTCTTTGAGCATTACTGTAACTCAATAACAAACAATGAGTCTGCTGGTTGGGTATCATTAAAGGCCCCTAGTCTACAGTGTTGTGTCTCTACAGTGCCACAGTAACAATTTAGTCTCTCAGCTCCTCTCACAAGGCTGCTTGGGTGCTGGCACTATGGCTGGAAGTGGCCAGCGTTAATATTATTCACATCTCATATGGATCAGATAACACACAGACTGTGTCCCAAATGGCACCCTATTCCCTATATAGTGCATTACTTTTTACAAGGGCCCATAGGATTTTTGTAACAAATAATAGTATACACTCTGTAACTAACGTATTTGTACTTATAAAATACACAAATATAGCCTAGTTCATATACATTTGACAGAATGGTTTAGAATATTTTGGGTCACAAATTGAGAGTGGGAGGAATAATATAAATTTTGTTTAATCTTTTAGACTCTGAAGTACTGTTGGCAATTCATCTGTGACATTTTCACAATGCTACAATTTGGAATGAATTGTTTTGTTTTGTTATTCCGTCGCCCCATAGTGCCCACTGCTCACGGCCTACTGCCTACCTGCTATGGTGAGGGGGTTCATGTCGACAATAGCCTGGGTTTCCGATTGAGATTTGAGTGGGGAAAATCCTATTCATAAGACACATTATTTATTTATTAGCCCCGACAGTATAGTTGTATAAAATAATTTGGCATTTCATCTATGGCATGATCACAATGCTGAAATGTACAGTACAGTTCCCACTCCCTAGTCCCTACCTGCTATTTTCAAGAGGAGGAGGGACCTTGACAGCCAGTGGGGTTCACATTGACAATAGCCTGGCAGCAGAAATGATTAGCTTTTTTTTTTAACATTATGTCCAGCTCTCATCAGCTATTGTTGCTGTGTGAATCACATGGAAGATGGGCTGGCAGTCTTTACATTCTCTGCTCTCTCGGGGGCGTAAGAATTGCCTTAACCACCACCACAGAATGTGTGTGTGTTTGTGTGTGTGTGTGTGTGTGTGTGTGTGTGTGTGTGTGTGTGTGTGTGTGTGTGTGTGTTTGTGTGTGTGTGTGTGTGTGTGTGTGTGTGTGTGTGTGTGTGTGTGTTTGTGTGTGTGTTTGTGTGTGTGTGTGTGTGTGTGTGTGTGTGTGTGTGTGTGTGTGTGTGTGTGTGTGTGTGTGTGTGTGTGTGTGTGTGTGTGTGTGTGTGTGTGTGTGTGTGTGTGTGTGTGTGTGTGTGTGTGTGTGTGTGTGTGTGTTTGTGTGTGTGTGTGTGTGTGTGTGTGTGTGTGTGTGTGTGTGTGTGTGTGTGTGTGTGTGTGTGTGTGTGTGTGTGTGTGTGTGTGTGTGTGTGTGTGTGTGTGTGTGTGTGTGTGTGTGTGTGTGTGTGTGTGTGTGTGTGTGTGTGTGTGTGTGTGTGTGTGTGTGTGTGTGTGTGTGTGTGTGTGTGTGTTTGTGTGTGTGTGTGAGAGAATGCCTGGGCTAGCTACAGTCACTTAGACTGGAAGATAATATCATTTCAACAGAGAATCACATTTCTTATGAAAAGAGTTTGGTTTCATACACAGATATGCAGATAAAGAAACAAATTTACATGTTTACACTAAGTAAAGATTTCCTGAATGGTTGAATGTAGAGGATGTGTCTGCTGCCTCTAAAATACTGCAAATAGATAAGCACTTGAGTGCCGAACCTCAATACTGCATCTAGAGGCATTCAATTAAAGCAGATTTGGTCACAGGTTAGTGCTATGACACCAATTAACAGGGTAAAATATCTGTTCTGTTGGTGGAGCGTGAATCTGATACAGTGATACAATTATGCAGTATAACAACGTCACTGACTGGTTGGAAAAAACGACGTTTCTCACACTCTCTTCACTCAGCTGCTCTGCTGTGTGATCATGAATATTTACCCGCACGGATGAACTCTCTCTCTCTCTTTGACTGAAATTATTCCCCCAATCTCAAGTGACAGCTGATTAAATTACCTTCATCGTACGCACAGGGAGATGTCAAAGGGAGGTAAGAGAGAGCAGAGAATATTAAACTGAATATCTAACTCTAAAACGACCAATCACAAACCCACAGCCAACAGACATAAAAATGTGTGTGTGCAGTGGTGTAAAATAACCCTAGTGTTTGAAATAACCAGTGTTGAACCAACAACCACACCCATCATGCTCACATTTATATTTTAGCAGACACTCTTATTCAGAGTGAGTGCATACATTTTCATACTGGCATTGCAAGCACCGTGCTCTACCAACAGAGCCATACATTACTTCTATTGCAAGTTGATTTTGAGAATGTTTGTTTCAATATCTATGTTTTTGCGTGTATGTTGATTAATTCATCTTATGCTACTCTATGATAGATAACCTACATTTTCTCAACGAATCTAATCTGTTACTTGGACTTATTGCACCCGTTACTGAAATGGTTGTTCCAGTTTAGATGCTTTAGGTAGTGTCATATCTTACTCTTCCCAACCCTGGCAGTCATACTGAATGCAGGTTGCAGGTGAATAATGTTGGATAGCCCCACTCTGGCTGGATTCCAATAGGATTACACATCACTTTGCAAGCCAACATTATGTGACTTGCAGGCCTGATGTGGTGTGCAAACCATGAGTTTTGCTTAGGATCTCACTTGGTAAAGGCCACAGGACTGAAAATGAATGAATGCAACAACCATGTCTCTGTCACTAACAAATACAGTCATGGGTGGTAACTCTACAATTCACTCGAAAGGCGACCTGTGAAATATGCAAATAACTAATTTTGCCCCTGTTACATTTAACACTCTCAGTGTTGATTTAACACACACAGCTCCCCCACTCCAACTGGCGTTGGACGAGAAAAGCACCACCCCGTTACGCTTTAGTTTGCTTCGTCAGCAACTGTTCGCTGGTGAATTAGGCCTGAGTGATTTCTGGTTCCAGCCTGAAACTGTTCTGATTATGGAACCCTCTGTGTGTATGTGTGCGTGCATTTGTGTGTGTGGTGTGTGTTTGTATATGTTTGTGTATGTCTTTTTGCGTGCCTGCATGTGCCTGTGTGTGCATGTGTGTGTGCGTGTGAGTGTGTGTGCGTGTGGTAAGGCTGGTGATGGGATCTACACAATGCAGCACTATAGATTGGAAGAAGGGAGAAGGGAAAGGGTACACACTGCATAGCAGCCAAAGCCAGTTATGAGGAGAGGGAGGGCTAGATAGATACAATCTCATCAAAAAGGGTTCCAAAAGGGATATTCGGCTGTCCCCATAGGAGAACCCTTTTGGGTTCCAGGTAGTACCCTTTGGTAACACTTTACTTGACACCCAGTGTCATAACATATTATGACACGGTCATAACCATGTCATAATATGTCATAACAGCTGACATAACTTGTCATAACCTTTTATAATATGGTCCTAACACTGTCATGAAACATATATTTAGACCTGTTGTTACATATATTGCGTTATTTTATGGCTGGTTATGACACCTACATAAGAGTGTCAAAACCCACAAAACCTACCACACAAGGCAAAACATTCCATTACACCATAAACTACTTGTCAACAGTATGTTTATGTTATATATGTTTTTTTATTGACCATATACAATTATAATTGTAATTGCGCAGACATTGATGTCAGACATGCATCTACCCCAATGCTCTGTTGCTGATGACTGGGATGAATGCAGGAGCAGATTTCAGGAGCAGGACAAGGCACCCTGTTTTTGACTGATGACTGATACATGGGCATGTACGTGATAGGCCTATCTGGCTTATATGATTATGATGGTCATAATGCTTCTTGACAGTGTCATAAAGTGTATTTTCTTAGTCCAAGTAAAGTGACACAGGATGGTCATAATGCTTCATGACAGTGTCATAAAATGTATTGTCTACACGTTATTTAAAATATAATGAAAAAAAACATGACTGGAAATAATTCATTACAACAACAAAGGAGTTAAGAAACAAACTTTCAAATGAAAGGAAACTTCTTGGCAGGGAAAAAACTAATTTGAGTAAATGTGGGTTTTGACACTCTTATGTAGGTGTCATAACCAGCCATAGAATAACGCAATATATGTCACAACAGCTGTAAATATATGAGTCATGACAGTGTTATGACCATATTATGATACGTTTTGACAAGTTATGTCAGCTGTTATGACATATTATGACATGGTTATGACCATGTCATAACATGTTATGACGCTGGGTGTCAAGTAAAGTGTTACCAACCTTTTTCTTTTACAGGTAGAACTCTTTTGGGTTCCATGTAGAACCCTCTGTGGAAAGGGTTCTACATGGAACTCAAAAGGGTTCTACCTGGAACCAAAAAGTGTTCTTCAAAGGGTTCTCCTATGGGGACAGCCGAAGAACCCTTTTAGGTTCTAGATAACACCTTTTTTTCTAAGAGTGTATGAGTACATTCTGTAGCGGCAGACAGGCAGGCTGGCAGAGAGCTCACTCATTAGCATGCATACAACAGAGCTCCTCTCTCTCTCTCTCTCTCTCTCTCTCTCTCTCTCTCTCTCTCTCTCTCTCTCTCTCTCTCTCTCTCTCTCTCTCTCTCTCTCTCTCTCTCTCTCTCTCTCTCTCTCTCTTTCTCTGTCTCTCTCTCTCTCTCTCTCTCTCTCTCTCTCACACACCCACACCCACACAGGCACACACAGGCACAAACCGTGGCACGCAGTATCACAGGCTCAGCTATAAATAGACCAGCAGTCACCACCTCTCCAGGTCTCAGCTCCTCTCCCAAACCAGCCCCTCCTACCCTGTCCTCTATCCTGTCTCTCCCTCTTTCCCTCTATCCTTCTCTCCATCTATATTTTATCTCTTTCTCTCCCTCGCTCCCTCTATCCATCTATCTTTTCTCTCCCTCTCTCCCTCTCTCCTTTCTCTCCCGCTCTCCCTCTCTCCCTCTCTCCCTCTGTCCTTCTCTCCCTCTATCCTGTCTCTCCCTCTGTCCTTCTCTCCCTCTATCCTGTCTCTCCCTCTCTCCCTCTCTCCCTCTCAAATACATGGCACTCTACTCTATCTCTTTCTCTCTCCCCAGTCCCCAGTCTCCACTGGTCTATGTGTGTCTGCATGCCTGTGTGTGTAAGTGTGTGTGCTATCTGCCATCACTTCTCCATCTCTGTCCTCTAACCTGGGAGTCAGTCTGTCATCAGCTGTGCTGTTAACTACTCCCCTCTTTTCACTCTTCCCCATGTAACTACACACATCCTGTCACTTCTTCCTCCCCTCCCCGTCACCTCTCCCATCACCCCTCCCTCCCCTCCCCATCACCCCACCTCACCCATCACCGTCACCTCTCCCATCACACCTCCCTTTCTAACGACACCCATCCTGTCACCCCTCCCTCCCCTCCCCATCACCCCACCTCACCCATCCCCGTCACCTCTCCCATCACACCTCCCTTTCTAACTACACCCATCCTGTCACACCTTCCCATCACCCCTTCTCGTCATCCCTCACCGTCCTATGTGTGTGTGTGTGTGTCTGTCCACATGTGTTGTGCTGGTGGGCTGGTGACAGCTGTGACCTTTAGGCTGGGCTGATTAGATGGAGATTGGGTGGGGGTGGGGGGGCTGTGTAGGGGCTCTGGGGCTCCATGAGGGGTGTCAGATCGCCCCCTCATAGACGTGTCCCAAGGCACCCCCCAACGTGTTGCAGACCAGACCACCTCTGTGACTGACACTCTCAGGGGGGTGATGAGGGGGCAGTGAAGGTCACTGACGCTTGTCATCTTTGCCTCCAACCCCAATAACACATAACCCCTGTAAATCACTCACTACCCATATAGCTGATCTACCATATGTCAGTTCTACCAAAGAAATACAGTTCATACAGCCTTCAGAACTACAAACAACATCAGAGCCTGCAATTTATAAAGCAGATTAATTTACTTCTAAGGTTTATTGAAGTAAACGAATTAAAGAAAAATACCCTTGGATTTTTCATTGTGCTCGTATTCAGGGAATTAAAATTGTCTTTGTTTCTGGATGTCTAGACTAGAGGACAGATGTGACCAAGTCCTTGTGTTGTCAGGATGCAGTCAGACAAGGACAGCTATCTACACAAGCTGCTTTATTGCTGGCATTTCCAGGGAGGCGTGGCCTTCTCTCCATCCCTCTGTGACTGTGACAGTTCTGCTTGGATTGCACCATGTCATCCAGTCAGAGGTCGCTAGCTTTAGCCTCACATACCAGTACCACACACATACACACACACACGTACAGATGCACACGCACAGATACACACACACCACACAGACACTTACACACCACACACACACGCACATGCACACAGACACACACACACACACAGAGACACCACACACACACCACACACACACCAGTCCCTCAGAGCCCCACAGTTCATCATGGCACACTCAGATGGACAGGCAGCATGCAGCCAGTGTCAGGGAAAACACTTAATCCAACCACTCCAACACACACACACACACACACACACACACACACACACAGAGAGAGACATAAACACACACACACACTCTCCCTCAGTAATGGCTCTGCATTGCCTGGGTAAATCCTGGGTAAATTCCATGATGTCAGTCTGAGAAATGTATTTAATCCTAATAGGCAGTGTGTATGATGCTCTGAAAGGCTGAAGCCCTGACAGTGCAAAGGCAGAGCAGAACATCTGGTGGAAAAGTTATGATTATGTGGTCTACTAACCAGGAACTCTGTGAATACATCCCAAATGGCACCCTATTCCCTATACAGTGCACTACTTCCCAATAGGCCCTGGTCAAAAGTAGTGCACTAGAAATGGAATAGGGTGCCATTTGGGACGTAAGTCTGTGAAAAACAGCAGGCAGGGTGGGTGGCTGCACAGTGGCCCAAACACTGTAAACATACACTACTGTACTGTACACTGACGCCTTAGCAGCTCATGCCAATATCTTCTATTTACTATACCGTTCAAAAGTTTGGGGTCACTTAGAAATGTCCTTGTTTTCGAAAGAAAAGCAATTTTTTTGACCATTAAAATAACATCAAATTGATCAGAAATGCAGTGTAGACATAGTTAATGTTGTAAATGGCTATTGTAGCTGGAAATTGCAGATTTTTCATGGAATATCTACAGAGGTTACAGAGGCCCATTATCAGCAACTATTAGTCCTGTGTTCCAATGGTATGCTAATCCAAGTTGATCATTTTAAAAGGCTAATTGATCATTAGAAAACCCTTTTGCAATTATGTTAGCACAGCTGAAAACTGTTGTGCTGATTAAAGAAGCAATAAAACTGGCCTTCTTGAGACTAGTTGAGTATCTGGAGCATCAAACTAGACAATGTAATGTATTTGTCCTCTTGCTCAGTTGTGCACCGGGGCCTCCCACTCCTCTTTCTATTCTGGTTAGAGCCAGTTTGCGCTGTTCTGTGAAGGGAGTAGTACACAGCGTTGTACGAGATCTTCAGTTTCTTGGCAATTTCTCGCATGGAATAGCCTTAATTTATCAGAACAAGAATAGACTGACGAGTTTCAGAAGAAAGTTATTTGTTTCTGGCCATTTTGAGCCTGTAATCGAACCCACTATTGCTGATGCTCCAGATACTCAACTAGTCTCAAAAAGGCCAGTTTTATTGCTTCTTTAATCAGCACAACAGTTTTCAGCTGTGCTAACATAATTGCAAAAGGGTTTTCTAATGATCAATTAGCCTTTTAAAATGATAAACCTGGATTAGCAAACACAACGTGCCATTGGAACACAGGACTGATGGTTGCTGATAATGGGCCTCTGTACGCCTATGTAGATATTCCATAAAAAATCAGCCGTT